>CM067369.1:81833385-81878795 GCA_034401795.1 Chaetoderma sp. LZ-2023a | reverse complement strand
ATTTATAATTTTAGCATAGCCTGACCTGACCTGGAATGTAATAGATTAACACAATCTAAAATGGTGAAAGGTCCGTTTTATTGGACGATTTATAGCTATTTTTGGGCAGAAAACCTTTGACCTTGTCAAATGCAGCAGCAACTTCCAGCCAAATTAGTTTCAAAATATTCAACGGGGTTATTATTACATAATAAAGAATGTAATGAATTGGTAACTACATAACATCACGCACCATCACTTGAGGGGACAAAATGGTGGCGGCCACTGCTCAACATTTACGCGATATCGCAAAGCAGATAATTGTGATACAGATAAGGGAATGTGAAAGGATATGAATGATATGGTATCCATAAACCATAATCTATCGGTACAATACAACATTTGAGATGAGATTAACATCCCTTTAAAAAGGTCCACAGAATATTTTCTGATCTGTTGAAGAAGTTGTCATATCTTGTATATGTAGGATTAAAGCAGGCAAAAATGTGTGTTTCCAAATCCATCTTCATTCCAACTTCGTGATATGTTGTAAAAATGGTGCGGCAATAAGATGTTAATAACTATACAGTGATTTCAATAGCGTTTAACATTGATATCAGACTTTCATCCACATACTCAGTGGAGATGCTAGGAATTTTCTCAGAGAGGTTGGGGCGGGGAAATAGTGTAAAATTACCCCCAGTGTCTGGTAAAATTTTATGGAAGTAAGAATCACTAGAAAGAAATTGAAAATTAGTGCTGAGAAACCATTTCTTGCATTCTGAGCAATACAATTCTGGGGAAATAATCTGGATAATGAGTATTTCCCCGAAATGCTTTCCCTGAAATTTCTTCAGGGGTAGGCGGGGGGGGGGGGGGCAGTATTCCCCTGCACCACGCCAGAACTTGCGGTCAGGGTGGTTAATACGTACTGTAATAGATTACTGTGTCAGATACTTGAGTGCCAGCTCGGATCCATGCAATAGCAAATGAGAATCCAGATGGTCCAGGATTTACACACGGACATTGAGAGCAGAATTGATTAGCGACACCTTTTAGGTTTTATAGCAAACTTCCAAGAAATAATTCATTTCAACAAGCACCATTCTCATGTGTTAAAGATGGTGATAAGGCCGCAAAATTACTCGTAACGTGTCTCAAAGTTGACTTATGGTATTTTCCAGTTAGCACGGATACCACAAGTTAAAATAACGATCAGGGCCTATTGAAGGTATCATAAAAGTGAACAAATTATGGGATTGATTCAGTGCATCCGAATAATATTAACATGGGTAAAATGAAATGGAGGAATTCAACTTTAGCTATACCCCGCCCACCACTCGCTCCTACCTCCACCCACACGTTGACCGTGTTGGGATTGATTAATTCGTACACTCTCTGAATCTCAATTTTCAAAAGAATATACAGGTAAGCTGGTGAATATTTTGAAGCTAATTTGACTGGATGCTGTTGCTGTCTATGGCAGCAACAGTGCCCTCTTAAATTGTTTCAAAATAGTCAACAGCATCTTTATTGAAAATTAAAGATGTACAATTCGCACAAGAACGCTTAGTTCGTCATCAATTAAGCGTTCATGGTGTAATTGGTTATGATGTCATCTTACAAGGCATGTAATTGATTATGGCGTCATATGATTGATGACTGGAAAGGTTCAGGTGTGAGCCCACGGGAATGATACAGTCGTGTCTCAGTTGCATTTGTTAGTTGAAAAGTGAGCTATAAGAAGACATACAATATCAATGTCAATTACGTATCTTCAAATCGTGATTTTCTATAACCAGACGCTTCGTATCCTTGAAATATCTGTCTATAGCCTGGGGAGAATGTTGCTTTGAAAATATTGATCGCATAAGCTAGTCTCAGTTATGAGCACCCCATGTGTGTTGGTTGTCTCGACCTTCGAGTGTGGGGGTGTTCCCGATCCAAGGATAATGGATTCTGAATGAAGCGAATGCTAAATGCTTCACAAATCTAGTACCATAATAATATGTAGTGATATGCGCATCCTATATAGACTACTTCCGGGCACGTTCGTTTATCAACAACCTTCCAATAGATGCATCCAGTTTTAGCTATGCGCAGCCCATCTCTAGCTAAGCTCCGCCCAAGCTTTGCCCGTGTTGGAATTGATCGAACCCTGAACTCACTGAATCTCAATTTTCAGAAATCTATGAACGTAAGCTGTTGAATATTTTGAAACTAAATTGACTGGGCGCTGTTGCCCTATTAGAATATATTTTAGCAAATTGCTTGGATTATAAGAACATATATCTCTAGTGACTAATCTTTGTGGTCCATAATGCGATTGCTTAACAGGGTGTTACGGGATATCCAATAAAGCGAGCCATTTCTAGCTGTACCCTGCCAATTTCTATCTAAGCCCCACCCATTTTGGACGTGTGTTAGAATCAATTTATATACTTTCAACGCTGAATTCCCATAATTCCAATTCCAATTTCAAGGTGGTTATATTGGTAAGCTGTTGAATATTTTGAAACTAATCTGAGTGTGTGCTGTTGCTGCCTATGAGCCTCAGTCAAATTAGTTTCAAAATATTCAATATAATGTTATTAAATTGCAAATGCATTAAAGTCATACAATTCACACACTTGACGAATTGTTCGATGTTCTTGAAGGAGCTAGATACGTCACTATAATTGTGATTTCAGCTAATATGTGACGTAATTGAGTATGACGTCATATATTTGATTGACAGATCGAATCCATCTATTAACTTAATTGAATAAAGGGAGCACCAAACCATGATAAACCCGTACTAACTCAACTGCATTGATTAGGATTATGTTCATTGTATTGGCCAAACCCCTATCCATCGTGTAAGAAAAAAACCATATTCCCATTCACGAAATCTGCACTTAAAGTCGCTACAATGTACATCAAAGCAGTACGATAAAATAAACCAATGTCCCCTTCAAGGCTTTTGCTGTTGACAATATTCCAATTTCGATGCCAGTGGATAATTGCGTGTCAGTGTTTACTTAAATGTTGCAGTGTCGAAGAAAGCTTAGAAGCTGCACTTCGACAAGAAACATGGTGATATCTGTATAAAGTGTCGGCTACTCATACGCATTCACATTCTGGCAATACAAAGCGTCGTGGATGCAATTATCCCTGCAGCTTGCGGGTTGCTGGGATACGACGGCCCTTATCGACCACTGGAGATATTCTCCACCACCCTAGCACTACGGTATTATCCCCTGGGTGAGAGCATTGAATTGTCACTGACTAACATTACTGCTGTCGAGATTGTTTCTGTTGAATTATCTTCGTGACATATACAATTCCTTCATTGTTAGGCCGACGTGATGTTTGTTTCAACGTGTAACTCTGTATGCGCTGTCTGTCTCAATCAGGGACGGCATACAACAAAGTTTATATGAAATTAAACAGCCAGTCTTCCGTCATCCAGTTTTACTACTTCTCATGCACTTTCATGCGACGCTGCTCTAAATGTGCTAATTATTTTATACAGTGGTCTCTTGCTAAGACCAAATTACTTTGACACACTTTTGACAGTAATTTAAATAAAACATGTTACCCGCATCACCCCATCTTAATTTCACTGTAGCAACACAGGCAACATGATTAATATAAATGTTTAGGTTATGAAATTGAATTAGAGACACGAGTCCCTATAACTATAAACAAAGGACGAAGCTAAAGAAAACTTTAGAAATACATCGTGACGGCGAACCATGGAGGAAAAGCTATATCTTGTGCTCACTGCTCTGCAGTAGTGCTGGAATTTGCTGCATACTGCGTCGTCGAAAACAGCTTTCCAGTCCTTCCGTAATCTGTGGATTCGTTGATCAAAGATGCATTTTGCAAAAAGTCTACGTTTGCACAACGCAAACCTGCGTTTCCGTAATGCTGTATGACTGTAACTGCGTGGCATCTCCAAAAGCATCTCTAGACAAACTTGCTGCCTGCCTCCGCAAACACCACCGCAACGGCTATGGAAACCAATATCCGAATAGCATATTATCCAACGATGTACCATGCACGATGTGTAATACATAGCTACTTTCCGTTAAAAATCGCCCAGCAATAATGGTCCATGTTTGGCCATGAGCTAAGGATGCCAAAAGATACACACACGCACGCACACACGCACGCACGCACGCACGCACGCACGCACGCACGCACGCACGCACGCACGCACGCACGCACGCACACACACAGAGCCTTGGAATTCGCGCTACTAGCCAAAGCTTTTGTAACTGGACATAGTGATCAATGGCGAAGCTGTGTCTATTACTGCAGCCGCAGAATAAAAAATCAAAATGGCACACTCAGTCAGATGTTTGATATCATCACCTGTGCTTGCAAAACATTGCTGATTGTTACGTAAAGATTAAACTCTCTCTCTCTCTCTCTCTCTCTCTCTCTCTCTCTCTCTCTCTCTCTCTCTCTTTCTCCCTCCCTCCCTCTCTCCCTTCCTCCCTCCCTCCCTTCCCCCCTCCCTCCCTCCCTCCGCCTCTCTCTCTCTCTCTCTCTCTCTCTCTCTCTCGCTCGCTCGATCGCCCGCCCGCCCGCCATTATTCCGTTGATCACATTCGTTTAGTAAGATTCCATTTGAAACCTAATAAAGCGTGTTGAGTGCTTAATAAGCACATGTGCTAAACTTGATACGACATTACAAATCGTTTGATATCCTTGGTATATAAGCCACCCTCTACCCATAGTGATTGATCGATATTGCCTGAATTAACCCCTCTTGTATTAACTTTACACTTTCTATGGTCATGCCGGCCAATACTTACCTGTACAGTTGTCGTGAGGAATGTCCATTTGCAGACCAAGAGAAGAGTATTTTTTGAAAATTTACCACTGGAATTACTGGCTCGTGACATATTCAATTGAGGAATGTCCATTTGCGGACTAAGAGGCGAGTATTTTTGAAAACTTACCACTGGAATGACTGGCAGTCATTCCAGTGGTAAATTTGCAAAAAACACTCTTCTCTTGGCCTGCAAATGAACAGTGACTAAGCGAAAAACAATTGAATTGTCTTTACCATTACCAGTTTGATGGTCAAGCAGGCCAAAACGGCATCAGTGTAAATGACAATGGCGACTTTACAAAAATGGTATTCTCTTGGTCCGCAAAAAATGTTCTTGAAAAATATTGACCATTAAAGCGTTACTTGATATAAAACGCATTCAGAGCACTTTGATGCGCTGTTGACACAAACGCTGTTAAAAACAAATACGTTTGCCATACAATTCCAATATCCTGAAATCGTGTTCGGATTTGGAAGTGTTATCTAGTATGTCAGAGAGAATTTGCCCATTTCGTAAAGATGATATAGAAGACGAGTACCACTTTATCCTCACATGCCCACAATATAACGTAAGTCTCTTATTAAGCCTTATTATTATATGAGACCTAGTGGTTTTGAATTCACTGAATTATTCCAACATCAGATTTCTACAGTCCTGAAGAAACTAGCAGCTTTTATTTACCATGCTTTAAAGGTGCGTACTGATTTGATAACTTGAGCATATTCTCCGACTAACCATAAGTCTAATCTGTCTATGACTTCCCTGAGTTTCCACGATAATAATAATTGCATAGAACAAGAGAAAAACGTACAATAAATGCTCATTTGCAGTCCAAGAGAGGAGTGTTTCCGACAATTGAGAATGGGAAAGACTGGCTCAGTACCGAGCCAGGGTTATAGTGCACAGTTCTCATAAACACGCTTCCGGGCCCGCAAATGGTCATTTAACACCAATCACAAACCAGAATGTTACCGTTTTCAAGACTGTCATCATTTGCAGACCAGTAGGGAAAATATTTCGTTTATTGTAGTTAATAGCCTGTGTAATTATATATGATTTTATTGCAAATTGTACTGTGAAACTGCATTGTATTCTAGTGTCCGTCACAAAATGACTATGTGATTGTGCACACTCAAGGGCCAAGTGCCTATTGTGGAATAAAATCTAATCTAATCTAATCTATATTGTAGCAAATGTTTGAATGATCCAAAGTATCATCGCGCACTGAAAGAATGGGGTAACCAAACCTTAATGGCAAATAAATATTTAACAAGACATATTTCTAAAATAATTGTAACAAATGCTTTTCACTGTGAAGAGGGAATATAAAGTAATTTATATGCAAGATGATATATCTCGATTTATTCTTCTTCTGACAAATATGTATAGCAATGCCTGTCATTACTGTTAAAGATGAGATTGGGCGATATGAATTGTTTATGAGATAGAGCAATGATGAATCATTTCCCCCATTGTGCAGCTAAAGTGCAATCCCCATATTATAAATTACAGGGGTTTATGACAGGCTAATGGACCCATGAATACATCTAAGATTGTTATTTAATAAGCTAATCATTTGGGATATTTGCCTGTAATGATGTCCTCTAACTCACTCAAAAGCGAACTTCACAGCATGTAGACGATAGGAAGAAATATTTTGTTTAATTAAGTGGCTTACACTTAGCAAATGTTTAAATCAACAGCGCATTGACAAAGCACTCGCTTGGACCTTTCCAGTTTATCAATCAATCATATGACGTCATAATCGACTACGTCACGTGTGGTATGACGTCATAGTCAATGATGTCATGAATGGTATAAAGAAGTTCGGCACGAACGCTTAATTGATGACGGACTAAGCGTTGTTGTACGAATTGTATGTCTTTACTATTTGTCGAATTAGTTTCAAAATATTCAACAGCATAGTTATTAAATAGTAAAGACATACAATTCATACAAGAGCTTACCTGTACAGTTTTCTGGAAATTGAGAATCAGGCAGCTCAGGGATCGATCAATCCCAGTACAGACGACGTGTGGGTGGAGCTTAGCTGGAGATGGGCGGGGCATAGCTGAAACTTGATTCATCCATTGCTACTCACATCAAATAATCATATAAAGATCAAGATTTTTCCAAGAAAATAATAATTTTTGCATTTAAATTTACAAATATAGCTTTCTGTTGTCCTGCAGATGGAGATTGCTCAAGGCCACTACATATGACGTTTAGGTGAGGCTGGCCGTTAAGGGATAAATGGTCAACAAAATCGAATTTTTCACTTGGCCAGGGTCTGTTTGTAAGCCAAGAGAAGGCAATATTAAACAATTTACCACTGGAATGACTGGCTAGGTAACCGAGTCAGTAATTTCAGTGGTACAGTCTCAAAAATAATCATTTCGTGGTCTGAAAATGGGCATTCAATAAACACATATTTTGATTTTCTTGACCAAATTTAGAAGGATTAGATCGAAACGAATTGTATATGTTATAGAACAAGCATTCTGTAAGTATTGCTTTGCAATATATGTCCCCTACCTGGTGATATAAATCTTTAGAAATTGGCAGTCAAAAATTTCATTAAAATTGTCAGAAGCAGCTGAAACTCGAATTTGATCTGTAACTTCTCATAACATAGCAATAAACCAGGTTTCAGTTATATATGGTGAAGGAGAACGAAAAAGTCTTGAAAGCTGATATGTTTGTATTTCATAAGTCGAAAGGGGGCATAACTCCATCAGAAATTGACGCAAATGCATGAAACTCGAACTTGGTCTGCAATTTCTCATAACAAAGCAACGTACCAATTCTCAGTTGGATATCTTGAAAGACTGCGAGAAAAGGTGCAGAAAATTAATATTTTTCGTAATTCATCAGTCGAAAGGGGGCATAACTCCATGAAAAACTGACGAAAATGTCTGAAACTCGAACTTGCTCTGTAACACCTTATACTAAAGCAATGTACCGAGTTTCGCTTAAATATGAGTGTGGAAAAAAAGTACGGAAAGCTGATATTTTTCGTATTTCTTAAGTCGAAAGGGGTAATAACCCCATCAAAAATTCACGCATACGCCTGAAACTCGAACTTGGTCTGTAACTTCTCATAACAAAGCAATGTACCAATTCTCAGGTGAATACCTTCAAGGACAGCGGGAAAAAAGTGCGGAAACCCAACTGCGACAGACGGACGGACGGACAGATGGACGGACGGACAGACGGAGTGCAAACCTATAGTTCCGCCCCCCCCCCCCCCCACACCGGGTTTACCGGTAGGGGACTGATAATCATTCTCAGCTGAAATGCAATTTTCCCTTAACACAGTCAATCCGTCATCGAGTTCTAAAATTCATACGTCTGCTCTATTTGGTATATGTATATCCCACGAGAGGCTGCCAATCAAGATTTGGTTTCAGTGAAGACCGTCCCTGGTTACTTTGTGCGAGAATATTTAAATTAGTTAGGAATCTGGTTTCCGCAGGATAGCTCAGGCACAAGTCTATGTGTATTCCCGTTTGATTTTAACTTAGTGCGGCCAGGGCCAAACTTAAGGCAGCGCATCAAGTGCATTTGCGCAGGGCCCGCAAATTCTCAGGGCCCAAAAAGTAGCACACATATTTAGTTTGTCTTAATATTGGGGGGCCCTACATAACCTCAGGTTGCACGCATACACGCCACACCTATAACACAACATATAACATATATATATATATATATATATATATATATATATATATATATATATATATATATATATATATATATATATATATATATATATATATATATATATATATATGACAACATGTTTGAAAAAGAAAACAATTTTGAACACGATGTAAACATGTTCTGTTATATATGTTGATCATAATTGGATTGGAAGACATTGCTGCCGATAATCCAATTATGTTCAAAATATTCAACAGTATCTTTTATATTGTTTTTGAAACATGTTAAGTTATTTCTGAGCTGTACTGTATAAGACCGATGTGGTCAAATCCCACAGCCCTATCCCTCTGGCCTCAGGAACCCAGTAGTATTACTGTTGAAACCGGACCACAGCTTTTTTGTGATCTTAATTGCAATTTCAAGGGCCCTAGATATGAATTTCAGAAAGTTTGCACATGGACATCTGAGTCCTACTTTCGGCCTTGAGTACAGCAATACATCGTGAGAATAGATAGATAGGATTCAGCTTCAGAGCAATCCACCCTTCAATATTGGCACGAGTTGTCGCCCATGAAACAATTTAAACTTGGTCAGAAGTCTAATAGAGGGAACTATTTCTGGCTATCTCTATTTAAGCTCTAGTCACTTTGTACGTGTGGTTTTAATATAATTTAGAAATTTGAACCATGAATTCTCGGAATCTCAACTTGAAGATACCTATTCAGGTAAGTTGTTTTAAATATTTTGAAAACTATTTTGTTGTGAGCTGTAACTTTTCCCTTTTGTGACGGCCCTACATCGTTTGATTGTGACGCCAGCTAGCAAGCGACATATTTTTATTATAACGTCAGATATTTGAGCGATAAGCTGGTCCCTAGATAATTAGCGAATTGACCTATACACACATAATAAGTATGTTCCTATTAGGTTTAGCAAGAAAATGGTCTAAGTGCCGCTTTCCATGTAAGCTTGTATGCGCACTTTTCTGCTAGCAGAAAAGTCGATCCAGTACATTTAGATAGAACCATTTCCATGTGAGCTTTTCAGCGCCCTGAAATTCTCTCGCTTAAAAACAAGTCGCGCAGTTCGGGACTTTTCTGCTCGCTTTTCTGCTAGCAGAAAAGTCGGTCTAGTGCATTTCCTATATATACATTTCCACGGGCGCTTGTCCGCGCCGCTGACACGCGCGCTTGTTATGTATGTTGATCTTGTACGCATGCGTGTAGCCTGATAAGCAGGTTATCTAGTAATTGTGGCGTTTAAATGTGTGAAGATTTATATGCAATAATGATGCCATACAAGAGTCAGGTTCTGTATTATGTGCGCAAGAGACAAAGAACTCGCATTCGTATGATGCAGTTAATGCGGTTGACAAACTAAAAAAGAGTGCACAGATATTGGGTGCATATATTGTTCTACCCGATCAATTAACTGCTCCTGTTTTTGAAAGCTCAGCTTCAGGACCTGGCCTCCGTACTTTTGCGACACGACGCATGTAGTGTGTAGGAAAGCAAAAATTGATAATAAAAAAAATATGCAGAACTAGCGCCTGAAATTCGCTTGTCTACGCTAGGAAAACAGCCGGATTCGCTGGTAAACTCGCCCACATGGAAATAGACAAACCCGCGAGCAGAAAAGCTTGCGAGAACACGCGAGCAGAATAGCTCACATGGAAAGTGGGCCTAAGGTCGTGTTCTCACCAGAGACTTAACCTGGAGTAACGCCTTATTCCCGATTAAATCTCTAGTGAGAACACGGCCTAAGAGCAATACGGTTGAACCCAGGAATAAATTGTAGTAACTTAATGGACTTTTCTATTTTATCCATAGATCATATGACGTCATAGTCAACTAAGTGGCAGCAACAGCACCTAGTCAAAATAGTTTCAAAATATTCAGCATCATATCTGTAAAATTTTCTGGAAATTGATCGTCATGGAGCTCAGCGATCGACCCCAACACGGGTGAAGAGTTGTTAGAACTTAGCTAGAGATAGGCGGGGCAAAGCTAAAACTGGATTCCTTCATTCTTCACGACAATAAAAAATCCTTTATTGATTAACATGTTAAATGTACCTAAGTTTTCAATGTGTGTTTTTTGGCATATATGTTGCTATAGAGGTGTTGCCCCTTAATACAGATGGCCGGTTTAATACATAAACTTGAATATAAGTAGTATGTACGGAATTAATACGATACCGCATCCACCTGAAGCCACCATTCAGCGATACGCGGCGCCAACCAGCCTCGCTGTCCTGGAGGTATTATTTTTACTACTAATTGGGTTGCGATCAGACATGGCAGTGATAGTTTATAATATGGTACTGTATGACTAAAAATTAACAGACTTTAGTTTCTGTTATTAGAGCAACGTCAGAATTACTAAAAAAAACTACTGTATAAGCAATGTAATACTAAATAGTTAGCAACGTAATTTGACATGGCATCTGGGATTACATTATCAATATTTCCATCTTTCGACCCAGACTGTGAACAGTCCCGCTTGAGTCAGAGATGAGGGAAGTGGTTAAGCCGTTTTGAGAACCTTTTACTAGCAGCGAACAAATAATGCGCTCATTCGCGTAAAGTTGCACCATCATGCCAGAGAATTGGTTCATGGCATCTTTGACACATTGGAAAATGCAGGTAATACGAATGATTATGATACAGCAAAGGCCCGTTTGACTAAGTAATTTAGACCTAAAAGAGCACTGCATTTGAGATTCTTATGTTTCGCTGTAACAAGCAAACTTCTTCAGAGACATTTAGACCAATTTCATGCACGTCTACAAACACTCGTAGCTCACTGTGGTAGCGCTGATAATGATGATGAAATAAAAGATTAGATAATTCAGAATTGCGTATAATTTTGTCTACGTCGATGGATCCTCGAATTGAAACCAGAAGACAGCACACTTCTTTCTGGTGATCTTGGATATTGGTCGTCGTATGGAATCAGCTAGTAGAGATGCATAAGAGATTGAAGGTCGAGGTGAAAGTACAGTATTTCAGGTGAGTCGTTCCTATTGCCAGCTACAGCGCGATGTAGATTCCACTCAGATCTATAACAGCGGAAATCAGAGGAATAGCTAATGCAGATCGTATCACAAAAGCAAAGCTATACCATCAGTAAACTGAGGGTAGGTGGGGAGGGGAGTGTGGCAATATCCCCATGGACAAGGTCGGATTAGTTGTCCAGCATATAGCAAACCCTGTTTTTCATGGTCCTTTTGCTGCTTTTTGTCACGAAACCGAACTATAACTAAACGGGATTACAAGCATTTCTTCCTTGATAATTATCCATTGCAGTCGTGTAGTAACAGAGCCTTTCTGTATACTGTGAACATCACGCTTCCTATTATCGGCGTATTTCATGTGGAAATATGAAATATTACGTAGGAACGGCTGGTCACGTAGCAACACAACCACTTAATACCATACATAACGCAGCTCGCCAGCGAGATTACTCACCGATTAGTGAGGAAGCATTCATTGACGCATCAGAAATAGATATGACCTTTTTAACGGTATCTGATTTATCTCATTGTCGGAACACCCACACCCAATTATGAACTACAGTACCCACCCACTACGCGGAGAAAAACCCACCGATCATAACCACCCATTGCCACTGTCATACGAGGACCGCTATCCTCACCTAGTACCACCAGTACATACTTCTACACCTGTACCTCGGCGCTTCTCCCACTCCCGTGCGCCGAGATACGTGCAAGGAGAACATGCTCAGAAAATAAAGAGCACCGCACCTACACACACAACATGATACACTGCATCTTCGTAGACCCTGCCACCATTTAGAGGGCACATTTCGGAGAAATCCACCGAACCTCCACACCGTATGATGGCAGAGCCTGCATGTAAAGATCACCTATGTCGGCCCATCACATTCAATAGGCTGAAACCAATACATTCCACACATTATGCATCCACCAGAGAACCGACTCGTCGGATCTCGCCACCACGGTACACGCATCAGCACTCAACACTTTCTGCACCACACTATCAATAAGCACCATATTCACTCCCTTCAGCTTTCTCCACAGTACCCCCTGTTTTGCTCCAATCACTTCAGCACCTGGCAACACCCTGATCATCCTACCACCCACCCCCACCCCACCCCCTCCCTCACTCTTCTCTACCCTGAATTCAGCGTGGAAGATGGCTGGGAGAACTACCGTTGCCTGTTCGAAACAATTTCTCGAACCAACTGTTGGTCTGACCAACAGATTGGGGAATATCTGGCGGCGAATCTTTCAGACAAAGTACACCAAGTACTAGTCAATTTAGGCTTCCACCGTACCCTAACCTACACACTCCTAGTGGGAATCTTGTCAGAACGTTTCGGTGACGCGGCATTGGGATAAACCAGCCGCCTCCAACTTAAATATATGTGCTGAAAACCAAACGGGGCCCTTCCCGAGTTGGCAAGCCGAATCCGCTCGCTTATAAGTAGGGTGTATCCTAAAACTAGTGCCGAAGGAATCAAGCACCTACAATTAGATACATTTATAGACGCATTGAGCACCGAGCCCGTCCTCGAGGAAAAGCTTTACTTAAAAGAGTATGGTGTCCTAAAATCACTTACTGCTGTACCAATCGAGAACTTATTGGAGCAGGAGAAAAACACTTGGCACCAAAATCACCCTATCAATAGTATCGACCACAGCACAATCACTACATCAACCGAACACGGCAACAATGCAACACCCACAGAAAATCTAACGCACAGCATGCCGGACAACGGAGATAAAAATCAAACTAATAACCAAACTAGCTATAAACTGAGAGGTAGAGGGTGGGGCCGAGGAAACTGCCAGCCTTCTGCTAATAACAATAATACAAACAAGTCACAAACAAATACAAGGTTAGCGGAGATGGCGTCACTAACGAACCTAGTAACCACACTCAGCGCTGCAGTAGCGCAACACAACGCACACCTACTCACACCTGTGAATCAATGCTTCGTGTGACCGCACTAGCCATTGGAGATAAAATTGCCCTGATCGGCGTCACTCCAACAATTTGGCTCTTGGCCGAACTTCACCAACGCCAACCCTAAGTAGTCAGCCATTAAACTAGAATTGGTACCCGCTTCAGAGCCAAAAGGTGCCCTCTTTTCCGCGGCTCCAACTTGATCCCACTACAGGGAGTGATCAATACAACCCTCACATGAGCACCGCACACCAAAACTAGCACTACACAAACACCCGACACCATACCTACACCACAATTGGCTTCAAACCCTCTAAGTGGCGGCGCCACCCGCACTGGTTCAAACTATGCCAAAACGGTGCCATTCCTAAAACCTCTTTCCTATGTAGGATAGCAGTGACGGGCTCCCGGACCACTACTGAGCCTACGTTTATCTGCACACAACGTCCAGACACCATGCCACAGAATCATCTGCGGCCCTGGTTGTCTCTAAGGAACCATCTAACACACCACCATGACCTCAGGCAAACAGTGCCAACAGCCATCCCATCGGCCCAGGTCACGAACAAGCCTGGATTAAAACTGGTGGCAACTGACAATGTTGGATCCTGTTATGTAGGTCACCCTCAGTCATTGATCTGGAGGTGACCCACCCACCCAACCCACAACCACACACACCTCACCGCACCCCTCCCTACTGTTGTGAAGAATGGTGGGAATGTCTAGAAAGTTCACAATTTGGGGATTGTCTTGGCTAACATATGTTGAGTAGGACGGCACAGTCTTAGTTAGGCTGTATCAGAAAGTGGGCGTCACTGGATGAAGAGTCCCACTGTATCGTCCCTATAATTGTCCAGAACAAGCCATTGCCATCCAGGAGGGCATCTTGTAGATAAGGGGAGTGAAGGCAGGGGATCTCGAGCATCCATGACTAAGTAAGGCACCTGTAAAGGCCACTGACCTGGTGTAAGAGCTGCAGATAATTGCTTGAGGTAGGATGAAGCAACTAACGTGTGCCTTCCATGCTATGAAGATCACCTTCGATGATAGGACATGGGGTATTGATCTGACACAGATATACCTCAACAGCTTCACCCTGTTTAATATAACCCACCACATATAGGCACTCAGGTTCTACGTGTGGCATTGCTCATACTTACGGTAGCTCTTTCCCGCATCTCGCCAGGAGTGAGAATCCCATGTGGGCACACTGCCGAGATGCACCTTGATACAATCCCTACTGCGATCATCCGTGGAACAAATTATTATGATCGCTTTCCCCCTCACTAGGATGTTGAGTCTGTTTGCCACTTCTACGGTGTGAAAGGGTTGAGTTATTGTCTGCATGAGAGACAGTCTCGACATCAGGTCGTCAGTGTAAGATCTGAACATGTTAGAATCTGTCGTGGAGAAGAAACTTTAACATTCTATCATGTGAGCATTGCTAGGGCACCTGGAAGGACATATAGGTTGTCCCATCATCTTAGTGCAACGCTAGCATAGCGTGTTTGTCTGATTCGAGATTAAACCTAGCACCTCAGCCTGAATAAATGTTCGTCTGTCGGCCACCCAGTGCTGGATCACGATCCGTATGACCCAGACGTCATCCCAGAGGTCTGCTATCAGGCTATCATTATTCTGTTGGCATCTAATGTCGTTGTTGGTTCGGTTCCATCAAGTGGTCACCTGGTAGTGCTGCTCAGCCTGATACTCAAAGGCCATGTCCGAGCCCATCACAGTACCCAACGAGTTCCAGGCCATGTAGCCAAGAAGGGCGACGCTTGGAAAACTCAGCACCTACCAAGTCTTGAATGATATCTGGACACTCATCCTCATGCTTAAACCGGCAGAATGGGCACCATGTTTAATGACTCATGTGGTCCAGAGTAGCACGCCAGTTATGACCTCTGCCACATTTTGAGCCCCGTGCGCCGTGTTGTTGTTGTTGTTGTTGTTGTTGTTGTTGTTGTTGTTGTTGATGATGATGATGATGTATGTCTCAGAAGTACAGATACCATCCGATCCAACAGCACAATGCTGTACATTGGCAAGAGCTATACGTCGGTTGTCTGACACACATTTCATGCACAATGATCCATGGGATATATTGTCCAGGCTAGCAAGCAGGTGTGATCTTTGTCGCATCTCAAGAATTATGGGGTCCTGTTGTTGGTATATATATGTATGAGGTGCACATACCATGTTCCACTGCCATGCTTCCCCAGTGGTTCTCTTAATAACAATTTAATTTCTTAATGGTCATTTTACTTCACAGCTGATCACTGTGTATGCATGTCTCTAAATGAATGTTGCGACTCTTATCTGTCCGATTGCACCCCCAAATCACCAGGACAGTGAGCTAGCTGGTGGGAGCCACAGATAGCTAAATTGACACAGAGTTGCGGCTGCCCAGTGGAGGCGATATCATTTTCATCCCGGATATTCTACTTTATTGTTATTTATGTTCTTGAAAGTGTAGCATGAAATATAAATTATGGCGAATTTACGTGTCTATAACGTCACCTTAGGGAATCCCACAAAATGATAGCTGATGCCACTCGTTCACATTATCCGGATATAAGATCAATAACGTGTTTCGCAGACTCTTCTAATTAGATTGCGCTTCTTGATCTATTAGTAACGTCAGCGGTGGCCACACACGCATGGGCGCACGCACGCACGCACGCACGCACGCACGCACGCACTCACGCACGCACGCACGCACACACACACACTCCACGCTACCGGTCCACGCAAACAGCGGCGCCAGATCCAAACAGACACACCCCCACACACGCACGCACGCTCGCCCGCCCATCTGCCCAACCCCCCCCCCCCCCCACCCCCCACCCCCGCACCCCCACCACCCCACCCGGCTGCACACGCACACGCACAGGGACATACGCACCCGCATGCACACGCACCCGCATGCACACGCAAACACGCACGCACGCACGCACGCACGCACGCACGCACGCACGCACGCACGCACGCACGCACGCACGCACGCACGCACGCACGCACGCACGCACGCACGCACGCACGCACGCACATATTGCCTGAAATGGTTTCTTAGAGAATCAAATTTTCCTAATTTTCCACGGCGTGTAGTTTTCCTTTAAAAAAAACTCGTCCCAACCCCACCCCCTTACCCCACGGGTTCACTGGTCATGTATATAAACCAATATTACAAGCGTCAAAAGTGATATGAATAATGACGGTCGACGTGAGCTATGGCAATACATTCTTCCTTATATTACATTCAATTCGTCCTTTGAGATTCAAAACGCCCATGATGAAATTTTATTCGGACGAGAGGCAGAGAAAATGGAACCAACAAGTCTTCGTAATTTGTTATTCTTTCGCTATGAAGCTAAATACAATTTAACGAAACCACTACATATTTTATTTATTCTATGACTTTTAGTATGCAGGATTAAAGAGGCAATGACACGGGTGAACATGCGAAGCCGTATGTCGAACCATTGTAATTGTGAATCTTGCAGCTCTAATTTTGAATTGCTACCCCTAAATTATATACATCGACATTGCTAGCAGCATCTGCTTACCTCTATAATGGACCTTTCCGGTTTTAGCTATACCCCGCCCATCTCCAGCTAAGCTCCACCCACACCTCACTCGTGTTGGGATTGATCGATCTCTGAACACCCTGCCTAAAAAAATACACAGGTAACAGGTAAGCTGTTGAATATTTTGAAACTAATTTGACTGGGTGCTATTGCTGCCTAAGCAAAGAATTACAGAAACATACAATTCATACAACGTGTCGGACCATTTGAGAGTTGGTGACGGTCTATATGGAACCCTTTGTGACGTAATGATTATGACGTCATCATAACGTGCTGAGTTGATTAAGACGTCATACAAGGTCTGATGATGGATGGATGGATACTCTGAAAAAGTGAATTGAATATATTCCTGTTTTAGTTAGTCGCTGCGCAAATTAGCAGCGACTGATTTGGCAACGCCTACTTTGTCTTGAGAAACTCGAGTATACGACTCCAGGTAATTTGCTCTTCCAAGTAGACAACTAGTGGGATCGGATACGATTGCGAACTGTATAATACTTATAGTCCAATCTAAAAATAGAGTCTTGGCTTCATTCTGAGAATAAACCTCTAACGAAATAACCGGCCATTTTTCCAGGGCATCCTAACAACAAGACTGTTACACAGACTCAACTTCGGCGGACAGACAGGTCAGGACTACGTTTATCTCAGTAGTGAGCTGCAAAGGCACCACTGTGGATCGTGTTAATTTTGATATCAGCTTAGCTCCTGTATCACTAGCTTGATACATACATTAAAATCAACTCGATCGGTCCAGTGGTGTATGTGATATCAACATCTAAGCAACGTCAACAAATTTCCGCCTTGATTTTGTGTCCGACAGATTTTAATTTTACGACGAATTAAGGGGGATTATTTTTCTGCTAACTATTTTTCATATAGAAGACTATGAGCTTTACGTCATCAAGTTTTTGATCAACTAATATTGTCTGGTACGCATAATATATATATATATATATATATATATATATATATATATATATATATATATATATATATATATATATATATATATATGCTATGCGTACCAGACAATGTTAGTTGATCAAAAACTTGATGACCTAAAGCTCATAGTCTTCTATATGAAAATTAGTTAGCAGAAAAATAATCCCCCTTAATTCGTCGTAAAATTAAAATCTGTCGGACACTATATATATATATATATATATATATATATATATATATATATATATATATATATATATATATGTATATATATATATATATATATATATATATATATATATATATATATATATATATATATATATATATATATATATATATATATGTATAGTGTCCTTTCTAGATTCAGTTATCTTTTGTGCTAAATTCTGGCGAAAATTACTACGCTGATGGCAACTCATTAAGCAGTTTCAATTTCACTTTTCTTTATTCACCCATGTCGTGTGCTCAACATATGCGGTAGACAGTATTATTAGATACTATGGCGGTAGTTATTATTATTATTATCATTATTATTATTATTATTATTATTATTATTATTATTATTATTATTATTATTCTTGGCACCCTATTGTTTTCGTTCTGTTCATTTTATTATTATTTTTTTATTCCGTGCTTTTATTTGTTCACAAATAGCGTGAAGACAAAAATGCCGATGATATTCAAGCGTTGCATGGCAAGAGGGCCTTATTAGAGGAAACCTTTTACATGTTAATGGATATGATTTTCTAGATAGGTTGGCGGCGATCTTGGATTTCCGGAAAATTTTCCCGTTTTAAAAAATCTTCTTCTTGAGAACCACTGAAGGGTGGAATTTGGTGAAAATCATCAGAGAGTAGCTTTCATAACAGTTTGTTCAAAAGAAGTCGATAGCTCTAAAAACACGGATTTGTGTATGAACCAATCAGAATCAAGTCGTCTGGTGGAAATATTGAGTTTTTTATTTGAAAGAATTTTAAGCACAAATTCGTCATCTATAGGTTGTGGGGGTCGAGAAATTCAAATCCGGCATTTTAGAATCCGTCGGATTAACGGTTTGGCCGGCATCTTGGATTCATTTCCTGACAAAATTTGCCATAGTAAACCAATGGGAAAATTAATATTCCGCCATTATTTTTGACAAAAATGCCGGTGAAATTCAAGTTTGGCATGGTAAGAGGGCCTTATTAGGGCAAACTTTTTCCGTGTGAAGCGATATCATTTTCAAGATAGGTTGGTGGCCATCTTGGATTTTGCGGAAAATTGTCCAGCTTTTTTTAAAATGTTCTTCTCCAGAATCACTGGACGAAATGAGGTGAAATTTGGTGAGAAGCAGCGTAGGGTGGGACGCTATCAAGTTTGTTCAAGAGAAGGTAATAGCTCGAAAAACATGGATTTCCTTATGGACCAATCAGCATCAAGCTTTCTGGCGGCCATGTTGAATTATTTATTTAATGGATTTTGATGACCAAATTGGGGTAGAGAAATCCAAATCTGGCATTTTCGAATTTGTTGGATCGACGGTTTGGCTGCCATCTTGGATTCGTTTCCCGCCAAATTCCCCATCGCAAAGCAATTGGAAAGTTAAAATGCCTTCTCCTCGGAAACCACTGGTGGATTTAAATTATATTTTGCAGGAAGCATCATTAGGTAATAGAAATTTGATTTTGTTCAAACAACGCTGGTCTCGGCCAATCAGGCCGGCAGCCATTTTTGATTTTGTAGTATTTCGGGAAACGTTTTTAAAAAATCTTCTCCGAAACCACTTGGTTGATTGGCACCCTATTGTTTTCGTTCTGTTTATTTTTTTAGTTTTTTATTCCATGCTTTGTTGTGTTCACGAATAGCGCGAAAACTAAAATGCTGATAAAATTCAAGCTTTGCATGGGAAGAGGTCCTTGTTAGTGCAAACGTTTTACGTGTGAATGGATGTGATTTTCTAGAAAGATTGGCAGCCATCTTGGATTTCCTGAAAATTTGACCGTGTTTTAAAAAATCTGCTTCTCCAGAACCACGGACGAGAATGAGGTGAAATTTGGTGAAAATCATCAAAGCGTAGGTCTCATAAAAGTTTGTTCAAGAAAAATCGGTAGCTCGAAAAACACGGATTTGCGTATGGACCAATCGGAATCAAGCCGTCTGGCGGAAATATTGAATTTTTCATTTGATAGACTTTTACGCCCAAATTGGTCATATATAGGTTTTGGGGTCGAGAAATTCAAATCTGGCATTTTGGAATCCGTCGGATTAGCGGTTTGGCTGCTATCTTGGATTCGTTTCCCGACAAATTCCCCATAGTAAAGCAATTGGAAATGGCCGACATAGACCAATCAATATTCAGCATAATTGGCGGCCATTTTGAATTTTTTTATTTTTTGAAATTTAAACCGAAATTGGGATCACACAGGTTTTACGTCTTCTGCTTCCAAATTTGCCATTTTGAATACTGTCGACGAACGGTTTGGCGGCCATCTTGGATCGTTTTCCTGCCAAACTCCCCCATAACAAAGCAATTGGAAAGTTTAAATTCTTTCTCCTCGGAAACCACTGGGTGGTTTTCAATTATATTTTGGAAGAAGCATCATTAGGTAATAGAGATCTGATTTTGTTCAAACAACGCTGGTCGGCCTACCAGGCGGGCGGCCATTTTGGATTTTGTAGTATTTCGGGAAACTTATTTAAAAATCTTCTCCTCCGAAAACCACTTGGCGGATTTATTTCAAACCCATGAAATATCATCTCGGGCATCGGCTGAACCAAGTTTGTTCAATGATGTGTAGACTGGGCGGATAAAGAAGATTCCTACTGTAACCTTCTCACATAATTCAATAAAATTGACAGCATTAATCCAACTTGATCAAATCTAAGAGGCTATTTAGGCTCTAAACCACCTATAAGAGCTGGCGCAGATAAGGTTCTCGTCTTAGCGACCGGGATGTTAGCCACTTGCACCCCCCCCCCCCCCCACCACTACCACCCACCTGGTGCATTTCCGCTTGCGGCTATATTTAATATTATTATTATTATTATTATTATTATTATTATTATTATTGTTATTATTATTATTATTAGTAGTAGTAGTAGTAGTAGTAGTAGTAGTAGTAGTAGTAGTAGTAGTAGTAGTAGTAGTAGTAGTAGTAGTAGTAGTAGTATTAAGATTATTTCAGTTTGCTGTACAACATTCTATGCCTGCTTCAGTCCACGAATTAATACAAATGTCCTTAACTAGGAACACATCACACATGTTTTGGTGTCGTCAACCAGCAGCAAAGTTCATACTTTGTAATGGCACATAAACGTCATGTCCATGTATATTTATTCAAAGAGCATGCTTCTGATAGTCAGCAACTGCACCGAGTGGGCATAGAATATGATTACCCAAGATGGTATTATAAGGACAGTGTTTGATTATTATTGCTGTGTGGCATACGAATCGTCCTCCTGTGTCAAAAAGCAGGCTTATCTTTCCGGATACTGGCATTACTGCACCAGTAATTCCAGGAACAGTAGAAATTCCTTTAACATGTGACCGATCATAGCGTTTCTTGTCAGCCACTGGTAAATTCTTAGCAAACTGTTTACTGACTAGGGTAACTGATGTACCCGTGTCAACAAGCATTTTTACTGGAAGGTCTTCTAATTTTTCCATCGATAATAGCATGGGAAAATCCGTTGGGGTATGGTTCTTTTTGCTATATTGTCCCTATTAAGCTATTATTTATGGGCTCTGCTGCTTTAAATTGTTTCCAGTATTCATTTACTTTCTCTTTCTCTGATTCTAACTGGCGTTCAAGGGTAGTCACATAATCAGCATGTGTGGCACTGAAATCCGATGTATGGATATTACTCCCTGGTTCACTCCTTCTTGTCAGGACAGTATTTTGCCTCGTATGTATCGAATCTTACATTCTGCCTCTTTCATATCCCTGTCTCTCATTCCATTGAGTAGTTGATATTGTTCCACGCATATGAGTGCAGTCATTCTGTGGCATGCGGCAATTGTTCTGAGTATGACCAACACGTGAGCACAGAAAACATATTGGCCTACAATCATGGTGTCGAGATCGTCTTTGAAATCGTGTTGATGCTGATGCTGTGAATGGTTCTGTTACTCTGTATTGTGGATGAGGTGCAACTTGATTCTGAACTACATCATTTAATAGTGTTTCAAGTTTCTGAAAACGTTGCTCTTGTGTTACCTCCATACTCTTTAGCGTTGCTTCTAATAAGTCATTATCTGCTACAGCACTATGTTCATGATTTTCATATATTGTATGTTTCACATTTTTCTTACGGCCACCTTTAACATATCTGTCTTTTGAATGATAGTGGTCCTCGTCACTGACATAACCCAGATCCCATTTTTCAATGTCTTTCGCAACGTCTTCAGCAGCAGAGAATGAGCATTTCCTTTATTTTCGCATTTCCCGGTCGACTAATTTCCCTGATTGTGTATGTAGTCCGAAAATGAAACGATCGCAAAATAAGTCCTCTGAGGGTTTGGAAAGCGCTTGTCTGCCAAGCTCACGCACACGCTGGACAAAAACATGAACCGATTCACGCCATCCTTGTCGCAAATCATAAACTTTATTTTCACCCTACGTAATGAAATCTCAGTTGCAAAACGCGTGTTGAATGCAGTAACAAGAGAGCTGAAGTCTTTCTTCTCCGCGTCGCTCAAGGAATGCCAGACCTTTGCTGCATAGACCTTTAACCGACACCGTAATATCCATGCTTTTTCTTCATCATCCCATTCCAGTGACCATTGTATTGGAAAAGCCACTCTTCCCAATCATCATCATAAGCACCAGCAAAATATGGCATGTCTACAAATACATTATTCTTAAATGTCCGTTCCATGGTTTTAACACGAGTTTCTAAACCTTGTGACATTATGTTTTCGTACGACCTAGTCACGACCTAGTTAAGGGCATCACGTCGTACGCAACTAACACATTATTTATACCGCTTTAATTAAGTTTGAAATTATCACTGCTTATTAGTACTTTACTTAATCAAACTAAACAATACTTTCTTCGTAATAAATTGTATTATCTCTAAGCTTTACTGAACTAAGCATTTGCCTTGAATAACTTATCAGTTAATGCCACGGACAAAACACCGACTTGCACAAGTGCATCTAAGCTATATCTATGATACAGCCGCACTTCTCAGAATATAAACACATCAGATTAGTTTAGCCACAAACAAACAATTAAACTAACCAAAAAACATAGAAATAAGTTTATTCACGTTTCTATGTAACTTGCACCTCAAACTAACACTTGCATTAATACCAAGCACATAAACATTTATTAATAACAATCTAATGTTTCCTGACAAAACAACAACTTTAAGCAAATTACTGATGTCACTCTTATCTAAAAACGTATGCTATACTACTATCCCCACTGAAACATATTTTACTAAATGACCAAACACTAACAGACTTTTCTGACAAACATACTCATGTTCTAAAACTGAATAAACAGCCGCACAGTAAAAACGCTTTCGAAACAAACACAACAAATGCACAATTAAAACGTTTTCAAATTAAACACAACTAATGTACGGTAAAAACATTTTCAAATCGAACACAACTGCGCTCTGCTACCATGCTGCCGAACTGATCCCATCTCCCCCACCTAATGCGACCACCTAGGCCTGTGTGAATAACCCGTATATGTTAGGAGCGTGAGTGTCCGTTAAACTCTGCACTGCGCATGCGCGTTACTCGAGATAGACGGAATCGCTACATAGTGGTTATGGAGTATGGCATACATTTTGTATATAATTGCCTGTAATTTTCAGATCGTTAACACTGGGCCTATCCAATCCCTCATTGGATGAATCATTGAGAGAATTCACAAACGTACACAAATCTGTTTACAGAATTGAAATCGGACAGGAATTGGATGAAATATCTTTAAATTAAAATATCGTTTAAAAGTAGCACGCACTATGCGGACCCGTATCACACGTGCTCCGCGACACTTAGGGGTCAAGATCATGCGTGGCGTCACTAAAACACGTGTCATCCATCCTTTTACCCATCTAAATGGCCACGCGTTGATCAGCTGCAGGGACTCGTAGCTGCAGTAGTGCTAGCTGATTGGTCAATGAATCCTATGTAAGGAGTCGTATCGGTCACAATTCTTCAGAAATATTCTCCAAAGTTGGCTTAGATCGTCATCGCGCATGTGTTGGTAGCCTGACGTCATAATCACGTGATCGTCATACGCCACAATTCTTCAGATAGAGGAGGCGGTAGCTCAGTTGGTAACAAACAGAACTGTGAAATCCGTGACCCATGGATTGCGTCTCTGTTCGGCCAACTGACGATCGCTAGAAACATAGGCAATCTCCTTCACTCCTCGCTGCCTTGGGAAGTTACCAATTTTAGACTAAAATAAACATCAGCCTAGAATGGCGTGAATGGGACCTGGAATCAGGGACTCGATAGACGGCCAATAAAACCAATAACTTCCTCACAATTCTTCAGCGGTATCTCATGCTGTAACGAGTACAGCTGTAAAACTGACAACCTCGGGATCACGTCTCTGTTCGGCCAACTGACGATCGCTGGAAACATAGGCAACTCCTTCCCTCCTTGTTGCCTCTCTTCACCCAGGAGTACAAATGGGTGCCAGTATAAAAAGCTGGGGAAGTTACCTAAAATAAGACCAGCCTAGAATGGCGTGATTGGTACCTGGAATCAGGGACTCGATAGACGCCAATGAAACCAATAACTACAATTCTTCAGTCGGGATGGGAGGGTAGAACTGTGGGTCTTTCTAGCCGATGTATATCTCGCCAATTCTTGTCAGAGCCACACCTAAAAATTGGTTCTTATAAAATGCACACTACTGGTGTTCCCCTACATGAGCTGAACTATTGCATAAACTAATCAGCCTATTTTCACTGTTCTTGAAACATTGCTTCCGGCGCAGCATCTGAACTAGCCGCACCGATCGTCATGTGTCAGACTCATATAAACTAAAAGATGCTACGCCAAATGTAACCACGCATTTGTTGATCATTCTAGTTTCGTTTTCGGTTACTAAATTATCATAGACTTTCTACAGATACTCGGCATCCTCACTACAGACTTTTCCATAGTAAATTACTTTTCACCTACTGTATAATTTATTGTGTCAATTGTAAACTCGACACCCAAACTTTAGGCGTCGATGACTAATAGGCGCATTTTATTTCTTGATCATTACACGCCGATGACTAAAAGGCGTTTTTATGTTATAATGTTATTTTCTACACGCTGATGACTTATATGCGTGCATAGGTCAGCTAGACCGACATCATTCATTTTAGCTAATTGCTGTGATATTTACCGCCTTTGGTCGATTTTAAGCTACCGTTCTTTTGTTTCTCATGTTCAAATAAATGTACAGTCGCTAATTAGTATTACAGACTTGCCATAGCGGATCAACCTAGCTAGTTCTTAATAGCAACCTCTAGGATAGAATCTTTAAGCCAAAGTAGGAATTCACTGTGAAATAATATCAATATAACTGGCGTAGCGGTCAATCTTGGCTTGTTGAAATTACACCTAACACAGATAATCGTTAGCTCCAGGGACCAAGTATAAAATGACTTGTTCTCGCAACACCGACTATGGCAAAAGACGCTCATAACTAACTAACTCTCGTATGACTGGAAGGGGCCGAATATTTAATGCTTTGTATTGTCTTGTCTTTGTCCTTGTCCGCACACCCACGCCCAACTATGGATTTCGACACCACAATCCTCCCACAGGGAGACCTACCTCACCACACCGACCAGCCTATATGAGTGAGTCGTCTAGTCCTCAGCGGTTAAGGCCAGCAACTGAACGTTATAATGTGCATTCTATTACATCACCACATTACACCTCCTCGATCGTACATCGGCGTACCTCAGAGTTGCCGATACCACGGAGTAAGTACATACCATCACCCCCCCCCCCCAACCACCACCACCCTCCTCTCAAGCCCACCGCCATATAGAGGGCATGCTATCAACGGGCTTCCTAGCCGTTACACCGTATGACGAACGAGCCTCAATACGAGGGGAAATATATTCATTGGCCAATACCCTCTCACAAGCCAAACTGCCTGTATCCACACGTTACTCACCACCACGAAGACCAACCGGCCGTACACCACTACCACTACCACTACAACACTAACATCATGGACCAGACGGGTCAATCCCACCTGATAAAGAATAATACCCGACCCCTGGCTGTAGATGAATCATGTTTTCACCTGAATGTCAGTGGGGAGGGTGATTGTGATAATTACCACTTCCGGTTCGAGATTATCTCTCACACCAACTTTTGGAGTGACCAGCCGATTTGGAGAATACTTGACCGCTAAACTAATAGGCAAAGCCCTCCAAGTATTGGCGGATCTCAACTCAACCACAACACCCACTTACACCATTGTAGAAGGCGCTCTTTCTGAGTGATTTGGTGACACCGCATTTAGTGAAACCAGTCATCTTCAGATAAAGAACCTTCGGCAAAAGCCGAACTAGACCTTACCAGAACTGGCCAGCCGAATACGACGATTAGCTACACAGGCCTATCAAAAAACAAACATCGAAGGTGTAATATACCTCCCATTAGACACCTTCATCGACACGTTAGGACAGCTCCTTGCGCTTCTGTATCAACTACAGGCACCTGAATGACCTCACTAGGAAAGATGCCTAGATCCACTGCCACACATCGATCAAGCCCTAGATTTGTTAGCTGGAGCCAGGTGGTTTTGCACCCTAGACATGGCGAGCGGATATTTGCAAGGGGCCATAGAGGGGGGACGATTGTGAAAAGATGGCTTTTATGCGCCATGGTGACATGTTCCAATTCCGGCAAATGCCTTATAGTCTCTGGTAGCGCCCCTGGAATGTTTGAGCACCTAATGGAACATGTACCCTGCAAACTCCAGTGGCAAATCTGATTGTGTTATTTGGATGACGTCATAGTATTTTGCCACACTTTTGAACACTTTTTGCCACACTGGTTCCTGGGAGCCGTCCCTCGCCGCGCCATTCAAATTAAAAGGAGAGGTAGTATGCCACATAGACCGAGATCATAAGTTAATTCCTTCCTACTGTTCCTTATGAAACAAACTGTTCACCGCGTGCAGATTCGGCGTAACACATTCGTCCTCTACCTCACATAAAGTTCTTGCCATGGGATTACTGCACGAAGAAGTGGAGATGGCCTGCGCCGAACTAGGTCACTGAATCGGCACTCACATACCATCCAATCATCCATCCTATCGGCGAAGACCAGACGGCGTAAGAAGAAGTCACCCAGAGCAGCTTCCATTTCAGCCTGGCCATTCTCTATTAATCTATCGGAGCCATGTGTATTGGTCAGCCCGTTGCTGATGATACATTTTGAGACATTAACTTTGGTCGAATCGGATCGACTGAAGATCGTCACTTCGGCCTCGGAACTTTCAAATCCAGCCGCAATACCGTGATGTTAACTGAAACTATTTCTGTGATGGCGTCAGTGACGACGACGCCTATAATTCAAACTAGCGCAACTTTGCCAACAGTCAAATTGGCCGATCTTCCATTCCTTAGAAAGTGAACTGTACCCGCCAAAGTGTTAATGTCACAACACTCGCACGCTTCTAACCGTATGCGAAAATGTTATCAGCAGTGCTGATGGTGCAAACCCTGGACACCACCATCGGCGAGCCGTGACCAACCTAAGTCTGTTGGAAGAACGACGGCGTCGGCATTCGGAATCAGCTACCACTCCAAATCCAGACATGTCCACACCATGAACGTCGGCATTGATAGAAATCATACCCATCGATGCGTGTACATCCACCTCGTTATCGGCAGCAGGTATCGCCACAACAGCATACATTTTGGCCACGGTCATTGACTATACCAAATCGAACTCAGTGAACTTTAACGATATGGCAACGCAGCTATTAACCTGTCAGTATTGGCTTCATAACTAACTTTATTATTCGGCGCTGAAATAACCACTGAATAGTTTTAACGGATGTCTTATATTTAGTATTATGAGCATGTGAAGATGGCGGAAGCCATTTGTGTGACTTCGGCCACACTCAAATATGTAACCACTGTATTGTACTGTATATATGTTCAGGAGCCTGGGTGTCTTTGGTCGGGGAAAATATTGTTTCCCTTGACTGAAAGGAGACGCCCTCACGAGCTATTGTTATAAGGAAAATTGCCTTTGTCGAACTTAAAAAAGAAATCACAAATCAAAACACACATAAAAAAGTGGAGCCTAAGAAACCTGGGCAAAACAATCAAAGGTATGCCTCCTCAACTCCCACTCTTCGCACGCCAATGTGCCTATCTCTTATATAAACATGCCTCACACATCTCTCTATCTTTCTACTATGCATCAAAATAGTCCAGTAAGAAATGACAATGGACCCGGACATTTTAAGTAACAACCAGATTTTTGCCCAGAAGTCTTCCATTGTATCTAAATTAAGACCACCAAAATTCCCCATGAATCCCAATTGGGGAAAATGCTTTTTTAGCAAAAATTCAAAATGGCCGCCAAAATGGCTGAAAATTATACATTTCTAGATAGTTCAGTTACTATATAAGCTAGGGTGGCGATTAAAACCTCTAAAGTTAATGTTTTGGGGTCAAGGAATTGAATTCTGATATTAGTTTTACAGAATAACACATGCTTATTATGGTAATTTGTTCAAAATGGCGGGAAAACGCCAAAATGGCCGCCAAAATGGCTGAAAATTTGACATTTCTAGATAGTTCAGTTACCATATAAGCTAGAGTGGCGATTGAAGCCTCTAAAGTTAATGTTTTGGGGTCAAGGAATTGAATTCTGATATTATTTTTACAGAATAGCACATGCTTATTATGGGAATGTATTCATCACAATTCACCTGTCAGGATGGCAGATATAACTAAAATTTTGCATGGTGCATAGAGTCAGCAAATTACGGCTGGCTCCACCAAGTAATATTCTGCTAACGTTCAATGTGAGAATTTATACATTGCCCCTCGCATTTGCAGTGTATGCTGCATGGGATTCCTCTCTTGGCACAAGTACAAGGTACACAACGCTCGCTATTACAGGAGGATCTGATCTCTGCCAATATATCTGCTGGTGCTGCTGCTTTATCAGTGATTACCGGTACTACGGCATCACCTTCAATCTTGTATCCGAACGCTTCCTTTTGGAGATTCGTTTGAAGATGACGCCATGTGCTTACTTGGTGATATACACGTAGCGAGTAATAGTACATAGCTCTGCTGGTAGGTGGCATTCTCTCAAAAGATACATATTTGGATGATACCACATTTAAATGGCGCAGTTCATCGAGTCCTTCAGCATTGGTTCCCCTTATGTGCAAAGAAAAATGTTCTCCTACCTTTAGAATCACTTCTTTACGTGTTTCTGTGTCACCAAAGACCAGTGCATCTGCGCGTAACTGCTGTGATAACTGGAGCAATTTCATGAGCTTCAGTTTCCCCACGCCATACATTTCAGATGCTGTACCACAGCCCGACATAGCATGAGCAAATGGCAAACACATATACATCTCTCTCCCTAACACCTCCTTTGCAACTTTAATGGCAATGGTATGTTGTCTGGTCTGTATATAAACATGTTTCCGATAATTTGTGTGGTGGATCAACATTATCAGAATATCTGTATCATCAGCAACAACAACAACATTTTCATATGTTTTTGCCAATTCCATTGCCTTCTTAACTATGCAGACATCAGCATCACCCTCTTCACCAGCATGCTCTACATGGATGCCTGCCTTCTGAAGGTGCTGAGATAATAATTTGATCAAACCCTGCTTGTTCTTTTTGTTTCCAAGAAATGCCTTCTTGTCTCCAGGTATTGGTGTTTTCATCTCCACAACAACATCTGGGAACATTTTCTCCTTTTGCTGTCGCTTTTGTTCCTGATCTTTTGTTGTTGCCACTTCATAGCTGTCAAGCTCTACCCAAAGAAGAAGACCATATCAAGAATGGGAGACAACGGAGAACACATATGCATCACAAACATCCTCCATAGTGCCAGTCTTGGCCCAAATCAGTTTGTGCAAAAGAGCACATCCATCAAGCACTTTAGCTGCTGGTTCATCTGTCTCTGATGTGATTTCTGTATCCATCACAAGTATACATTTAGCCATATCCGCCTTATTTGCTTTCCTCATACTCCCGTCATCTTTGAACAGTGCAGGCGATACAGTTGCAAGTTCATGAGAAAACACACTTTTGTCAGGAGGGCAACCATTGACATATGACATGGATACAAATCGATGGTACAGCTCCCGTGATGACATTCGGACTTCATCACCAGATATTTTGAGGGGCTTTCGCATGGTAGCAAATGTTTTAGCTTGTTCTACCCTCTTAAACTTCACATCGCCAAATTTCTTCTCATTCAGTTTTTCTTGGATTGTGGTCCCAATTTGTAGGGCATTATCTACACTGACGCGCTCATCAGCTACTACTCCAGTTGCAATGTTCCTGAGCTCACTATCTTGGCCAGATCTGAATTAGTTGTTCCTTAAAAGGAATTGCTTGAAGGTTTCCATGTCTTCCGAATCCTTTCTAATGTTTCGTGGATGCATCTCTTTATGTTGTTCTGACCAGGACCCAGTAAACTTACTGGTAAGGCAACGTAGAGCATCAGTGTACATAGCAACAACATGTGCAGTGAGTAACCAAATGTTTCTTGCAGAGTCTTTGTGGGTAATATTGATGAGTCCACCTACAGTCTTCCCTGATCTCATCAGTGATTGTTCTATGGTCATATCTGGCCAGGTTCCACTCCAAAATCGGATTTTCTTCCTTCTTATCGCGAATTCTCCATTTTGTATTGGTTCTTCCAAACATTCACATAAATTCTGACAATCTTGAAGATACAACCGGCAACATTTTGCATAGTTGTTGTGACCTGCAGCTGCTAGGAAAGCTAACATTCTCTCTATAGCTAAAAGATGTAACTTCCGGCAACCCGTTCTTTCAGCTCTAATGAAAAGCATTGTAATTTCAACCATGCCCATAAACATTAGCCACAGCTTTGCCGTTCGGTTGGATTCGTAGGAATCTTTTTTTCTAATCACTTCTTCATGCAGCTGAATCAGATCTTTATTTGCAGTTATTTCATCGAAGCAGATTTCACCAGCTAATACGGAGCTGTAGAATGTTTTCAAACGTGACCAAATGTTATCACTTTCCACAGGTTCCTCATTAACAGTATATTGATCTTCACAACCACTACCTGGCATAGGAGTTGTTTGGAAATTGCTTTCACTATTCTGATTTCTATCTGACAGATTAACCTGATGATGATCATCATCATTGTCAATCATGTCCATACAATTTGATGCTTGATTATCAGTGTCCATACTGAAGTCTACATCTACATTCTTAACACCACTGCTCGATTGTTCTGCTAGTTCTTCTGACAAGTCAGTGTCCATAGCATCGCTAACTTCAGGCTCAAACAATTATAGATGAAGTGCTGCATTTGTTAAAAGGCATGCTCTTAGCGTCTTAGTATAAGATTTGCCCTCCATCATTTTAGGTAAGGAGTTTTTAGCATACACTGTACCCCACAACTCTTTAATACCACTGCCCTCCATTAGTTTACACCGAGGAAAGACATAAGTAAATGGAATCCTCCCAGCCGCAAGAACATGTTCTTAAATTCATTCTGATTGTCTTGCTTGATTTTGCAAGCACTCAAATACAATGGTTGGTCAAAGGTAAGTGTTGCACAGCACATTCCGACTTTCATGGCCTGCTGTTTTACATATACCATAGTACTATAAACAGCTTCATCTGTTGAAGGGTTCAAAGGTACCATATGGTTGAACACCACATTTGTGCAGCAGTACTCTCCTTTACTTATGTCGGACATGAACCGCTGCCAGGTTGGTGGACTCGGTGAAAGCCTACTTGATAACAGCCACAGGGTATCCATTATTTGACATTTACGTGTGGAAATGTCTGTAGTGCTAAGAGTTCCTATCTTAACATCAGACATGCATGATTTCAAAGGACGCTTGTAGCATTTGATGATTGAACTGAAGCTCCCATGTTGCATTATATCTGCTGAAGGAGGATTCTGTCTAACAACTGGTTCTGGTGTACGATCACATGAAGTCTCAGTTTGACATGCAATTAAACCCATTAAATGCGTGGTATCATGCCCTCATTTGGTATCTTCATCATAGTCAAAATTGTCAGCTACCCACTGACAGAAACTGCACCCTTTGCGGACTTCAACTAGACCGGATATTAATGAATCCACTCGCTTTCCAACAGCTGCACTCTTTTCAAACTGCAGAATCTGAGTATGCGATATACATAGACCTAAGGATGACAGAACATCAATGAGCACCCTTGATCGTGTTATCTGCTTGATAAAGAGGCCAACTGATAACATAAGAGGTGATATGTATGATTGTTGGCCTGTTGCCTGCATGAGGATGTGGCACAATGAAGTTATCAGAAGTTGCTTCTTCATGTTGGCTGATTCACTTCTTGATTCTGAGAAAAGGTTAACAACAAGGGTGTGGAGTGAGTCTGGAATGGACTTTTCTAATTCACTCAATTCAAATTATGATGGACTTGGATAAATGTCATTATCAGGTTCTATATTCAAGATATCTTCTCTAATATTTGCACCTATCAGTTTTGTCTGTTTTAGGGTTTCTTCACTGTCTCCTAGGTTGTCTGCATCAATATATGACTGATGTAAAATGTTATCTGCAGCAGCTCTGAATGTAAGTATGTTAATTTTCCCTTCATTTTGTGCAACGCATACACATTCACCAAACTGCTTCACAAGGCGACGTTTCAGATGCTTCTCTGTGTATGGCGGAACACCTTCTGGCAAGTATGGTGCGAGCTGATCTCTCAGATCCTGAAGGGAGAATTGACCCTGCATTTGCTCTGTTTGTTGTAACCAGTAACACAACTTGTTGAAAGCACAATCATTAATTGTGTCAAGGTTTCTAGAATTGCCACATGTTATGTCAACACAGTTCTCGCACCCTGGAACACCTTTTCCTAGCATAAATAATGTCATACAAGTTCGGTGATAATGAGCCTCTACTGCACGGAGATCTCCCGCAAAATGTATTCGTGCTTTTAAATTTACTGCTAGATTGTCGTGGCTATTGTCAAATTTTTTCATTAGTGACTCTTGGATGAGACTTCTTTTTTCTTTGCTTGATACAATCTCCACACTAGATATCTGAGATGCTCAGTCTGGATGGCGCTTGACATCATCAAAGTCAAGTTCCTTTGTACATATCAAGCAATGTGTTGGATAATCAAAAGGCTTGCTTTTCGTTTTCAAAGGTAGTGTAACACGAAGTTCTCTTTGGTTGTTTTCCTTTTGAATAATTTTTATAGCAATTTTCATGAACATAGTTCTTCTCACTGGAAGATGTTTTCAAATGTATGTCATCACCTCGTTCCAATGAAACTTCATTTATGGTTTGTGTCCCTTTAGCACCAAGTTCTCTGCCATTGACATGTATCTGTACATCTACATCGCAAATGATACAGGGCGTTTTCAGCCCGGCAATTGCTGTTTATCCCGGACAAGCTTCAGATTCAAATTAGCAAGCCAAAACGGGTGAATAGAAAATAACACACATGCTATAAGATCAACAATGCGAGAATGAAAAGAAATCATAGGTCATACAGTGTAAATCGTGAAATTGGAGAAAGTACGAGCATGAAAAAAGAACAAATGCAATCTGTGCTTGATCATGGCAAAATCCGAGTTTTATTTCGTCTCGCAACGAGACAGCATGGACAATAATACCGAAATATATCAAACATGCAATATAAACACGAGGGAAAGGAAAGTGATATTAAATCAGGCGCAACCTGGGGTTCATATGGTATATATTCAACTTTTACTATGTCTAACAAGCAGACGACAAACAAATTCAACCGTATAAAATATGTGGTTTATATAATTTACTTAAATTGCCGATTTCTAATATTACCCCGGAACCTATATTTCTCAAACGATATGTATTTAACAATATGCTAAAAAGGGTGCAGAAAGTTATCCACTGTGACCTTAGCATTTGACCGTTTGACTCCAAATTTGGGAAACATGAATATGATTATGTGGACAATAATCAAGCAATGATTCATCGAGGTATTCCCAGTGAGACGTGAGTAAGCAAATTTTGAAAAATGCTGCCGAAAATTCTTCAAAACGAGATTTTCGGTCACTGTGACCTTAACCTTTGACCTATTCCAGAAATATTTAGCACATATGTTTGGAACCTAACTGCTAACATCTCACCCAGTTTTGGCTAAGATACTACTAGTCAAACCAGGGTTATTAAAAGAATAACTTATGAACCAACAAAAATCTGTATTTAGAGGTCACATATTTGACCTTGAAATAACCTACTTCCCTCATGTGGGAATAGTGGGGAATTTTTCTGCAGACACTATGGTATATATAGGCAACTTTGAAACATAAATTTGCTTGTTACTTAAAATGTCTGGGTTCGACCAAAATCATGTCAATTCTTACTTTTTGTTTTCTGCTGTTCCATGACATATATTTGAGGCTATGTATGTTAACGCTAAGTCAATTGTTTTAAGAATATGTGTATGGCAATGCACATAATACCATATTGCTGCCATATCGATAGCTCTTACAGTATAAAACATTCTGAGTAAAAGTTGATTTAGAAACTTTGAATTTAAGAATTGCATATTTAACTCATTTTGTTTATAGATGGACAACTTAGAGTAAAACCATCATATGATTGCCATTTTGCTACCTTATAGTCGTATGTTATCTGGCTTGATTGATATGTAACACGGGACATAACATGGAATGTAATCAAAACGTAATATGACACAATAGTAGTTGCTGTATTGTCTGCCATCAACAGTGCACAGCTGAGTCATACCCCATCAATGAGTGTCCGATTAATTTGACCTTTGACACACTGACTTTATCACTATTATATAAATGCGCATGGAGGCGGACAGATTAAATTTATTTTGGGCACCTAGGAAGACAGTCAATTTCAGGTAGACAAATGACCTGTCTGCATAGAATGGAAAATATATTTTTATATATATATTTGAACTATATGCGGATATGAAATATGGAATTATTTGGTTTTAACACCATCTAGGTATTCTATATTTTGCCCTTAAAATGTTACCTTTTATTATTCTGACATATAATTGTTTTGAGGGCCGTATATATATATATACGGAAAATATATACCAGTCCTTTAAATGCTCATTTAGCAGACGCTTCTAAAATTTTCAATAAAAAGAAATTTCTGTTATATATTGAATTTTTATGTTATATAATATAATCAGGAACATTATTTTTACAGCAATTTGCAAAAAAATCCCAAATAAATTGCATAATATATGCTGTGTAAAGATCTATGGATAGTTGTCTGCCTATGTGCCCATTTAAGCATTGTCTGCTTAAGTGCCCATTTAGCCTGTGTGCTAAATATAAATATACATCCATACATGCACAGTGTGGCCTGATTATAGTTTGCATTTATGCATGGTTTGTCTGGTTGTGCGTTTAGTGTTATTATTATTATTATTATTATTATTATTATTATTATTATTATTATTATTATATTTATATACTGTTGTCATTTTAAGCGTTGTCTGCCTAAATGTCCATTTAGGGTTATGTATATACATGTATACAATCGTCTGCCGTAGTGTGCACTTTAAGCATTGTCTCCCTAAGTTTGCATTTCGTGTTATATATTTAGATACACCGCTGTCTGCCCAAGTGGGTATGTAGGTATACGCTGCGTAGCAGCACTACTTATAGTATTATTATATACATCTATGCACTGTTGTCTGACTAAGTCCACATTTTAAGATTGGTCTGCCAGTGTGCCCTGTTAGGGTTTTTAAGACGAACACAATTATCTGCCAATATCTGCACATAGTGTTATATATATTTTATACATGTACATAGATACAGTATGGTCTTCCAACTCTGCATTTTAAGTTTGCCCGTCATAGATGCACTTTCAGCATTAGTATATTCATATATACGCGGTTGTCTGCCTAAGTCCTCATTTTAACCATTGTCTACCTAAATGGTCATTTAGGGTTATGGATGCGTGCGCAATTGTTTGCCTACGTGCACGTAGTAATTTTATAATTATATGGTCTGCCTAGATCTGTATTTTTCTTTTGGTTGGTTGGTTGCTTGCTTGCTTGATGGCTGGTTGGTTGGTTGGTTGGCAGGTAGGTAGGTAGTAATATGGTTAAGGCGCTGGCTCAGAATTTTCAAAAAATTGAAAATATTTTTTATTTATTTTATTGCCTGAGATTTGTTATTTTTGTTTCATAGAGGCGAGATGGCCTTACAAATATTGGACAACTTTAAGATGATGATGTTTGTCCAGTTAATTTGGATTTTACCAATATGTCACGTAGATTCGGATTTTTCCTAAATGCTATTACTGGGCGCAAATTGAGAGGCTGTCTTAAATTATTCTGTAATTTATGATATTCATCTTTCAAAATTTTGGAAATTTCACATTTTTTCGATTATATGTCAGAGTGAATGGAATTATTTCACGCTGATCAGCAAGACCGGGGTCCACATTTATGCCCCTCGGCCATTATGTTTCTAATTGCTTAATCCAAAATGATTCTCTAAGTTTCCTTTGTTTATCAGTTTCGTCAGTGGTATTAGAGAGAGGTGGTTGTTCACTGGGTATAATTTCGAAGTCCCGAGCGACTGAATGGCCAGGAAGGTTAAAGTGTTCAGCGACATGCGTGTCTTGTTCATGTCTAATATCGCAAAGGTGTCTAGTAGCTCGCCATCTTAAAGGGCATTTGGTTTCACCGACATATTGCTTTTGGCAAAATTCACAAGATATTACATAAATCACGTTTTCGGAATCGCAATCTAAATTAGACTGAATTTGAAATTTGTTTTTGTTCTGAAAGCTCATAAAATTTTTTGATTTGGAAAAAGTAGGTCTAATTTACACCTTTTCTTTCCACATTTCCGAGATTCTCCTGCGCCTGTGATTGGACGATTGTGACGAATCTTGGTGGGCCTGTGATCCGCAGCATTATCAGGGATCGTTTCCAAATCGTGTAAAGTTTCAGACTTAATTTTGCGCAAAAATCTAGCCGAATAGCCTCTCGGCGTGAGGGCCTTGAATAAGAGAGAGCATGCAGATTCAAAGTTTTTTCTATCACTCCAATTTCTATGAAAACGGATGATTTGTGATTTTACAATTCCTTTAAAGGTATGAGGTGGATGGAAAGATTTCTTGTGAAGTAGTTGATGAGAATCTGTGGGCTTAAAATATACTTTATAATCAAGGTGTCCCGTTGTGTCATTACACCTTTGTATAGCGTTACATCTAAAAAGTCTACGGACATTTGGTCAATGTTGGCTTTTAGCTTGATATTCGGGTCATGATTGTTCAAAATGGTGAAAAATTCAGTAAATTCTTCCTTTGTATGATGCCAAATAATGAAAATATCATCGAGGTACCTGCGATAAAAGAGAGGCTGTTTTGGACATTTGTTAAGCGCATCCTCCTCCCACTCTGCTACATAGATGTTGGCAAAACTCGGACTGAAACGTTTACCCATTGTGCAGCCGCAAATTTGTTGGTATGTTTCACCTGCGAATTCAAAATCATTGCCCTTTAAGCTTAGCTCTAAGAGAGCTAATATTTCGCCAGTGGGCCTATTGTTATCAGGGTATTTTTCAAACGCTTTACGGACAGAATTCAAACCCTTTTCGATGTCAATGTGTGTGTACATTGCATCGATGTCGAGCGTAATCAAAAATGAATTTGGAGGTATCGAGATCTCAGAGACCTGCGATAGAAAGTCTTCAGTATTTTTTAAGAAGCTAAAATGCCTATTCGCAATTGGTTGTAGGTAATAATCAATGATTTCACTGATCCTATAGGATTCAGAACCACAATCCGATATTATAGGTCGTCCTGGTGGTATCATAGGATCTGACCAAGAATCAATAGCCTTATGAATTTTGGGTAACAGATAAAATGTACGTGGTTTTGAGTCTCGTTTCGCAACGAGGTATTTAAACTGTTTCTGCGTTAAACTCTTGTTATCAACCATATTTTGGAGAATTTCATTAAAATTGTCGCACTTATTTTGCCAGAGTGGTTCGTCTCATTTTTGGTAATGTTTTGGATTACTGAGTTGACGATGCGCTTCACGAATGTAGTTGTCTTTAAGCATTATTACAGCAGCAGATCCCTTATCAGCAGGTTTAATGACAATGTCATTGTTTTTACGCAATCCTGTTAAGGCTTGACGTTCCTCATATGACAAATTTTTATGATTTTTCGGAAATTCAACATTTTCAATACGTTCTTTTACAATTTGTATACTGTCGGAGATCGCTGCGTCGACTAATTTTGAGTCTGGTGCCCACCCAGTTCTTTCAACGAATGGCAGAATATTACTTTTCGAGTTTCGAAAAAAGTCGGCTAATTTGACACGGTGGGAAAATTCAAGAACTTCCATTGAGCCATTATCTAAAAGTGCATCTAAGCCTAATTTGGGCCTAGGAGTTGGTACAAATGTTAGGCCACGATTGAGTATTGATTTTTCTGCTTCAGTTACTGTAGCGCCAGTGAGATTAACAATATCACTACCCAGCCCGATACCGGGGTGGTTAGTACCCTGACCCTCAGTTAGTTTAAATTAAGAAAAGTTAACCAGCTATAATACAATGCATTAGCAGTTTTTTCACTCCAATGGATATTATCCTGGACTACTTCAAACTCAGAAATTGGTAGACTAGGGATGACAGAGACCTTTATACGCAGGGATTCTACAGATGAATTGATAAATGCTAAGGTCCTTTTCAGCTTTGCAGTTAGATGTTGAGAGTAGTTCAGTTTAGTGAAATAAACCTTTGCATCTGGAAATTTTGAACGAATGGTACTGAATAGGAGTTGGACTCGTTGGGCAGTTACAGACATAGGTTCATCCTTATCATTTATGCCAATGTTTATGATGATTTTCTCTGGCTGATAGGAGTCCATGTATTTTTTGACAATAGTCCTAGCATGGCACAGTTTTGCCCCTGGATAGCAAGCTATCTGGGTGTCTGAATGGGGTTTCACATTTATACGGCTTAGATTGGAGGAGCCAAGGATCAAGATTTTTTTCGTCAAGACAGGGAGTCGCCATTCATTTTTGTGGTCTACCTCATACCGAAATTTCCAGAATGAATTAGCTTCTAAGTGTGTAGTTTTCTTGGGTTTATTTTGATGATTGGTGCTGTTTCTACACGGTGTAGGGGTGAAATTTGGTTGAGGTAGTTTGGCCACTGGCACTGGGATACTGAGACCCTTTTGAGTCAAAGGTGTTGATCTGGTCCTTAGACCAGATTTTCTGTCATCCTTTGCTCTCTGTGGAAGGGGAGGTAATTCATCTGAAGCGAGTGGAGGCGGGGTATCTGGTAGAGGTATCTTACTAGGGTCCACAGGAGTTGATTTGGTCCTTGGACCAGATTTCTGATTAGCATCGACTCTCCGTGGAAGGGGAGGGAACTCCTCTGGAGACAATGGTGGTGGGGAGTCAGGTAGAGGAATCTGAAGAGGGTCCACAGGAGAGTCTAATAGGAATATCGGTGATGACCGAGTATCCGTTCTCTTCACTGGTGGGGGGCTATCGGTCGGTGACCTGAGCCGTTTCCTGAGTTCTGAAGGTGGTGGAATGACTGGTACGGTCTCGGATGACCTTGCAGTAGGGGTGGTAACTTGGCAATTTTGCGCTTTCTGTTGAAAGTGTGGGTCAAAAGGCCTAATGAATTGATAGAATGCTTCGATTGCTTTGACGTGAAGTTTTTTGCTATAGTTGGCTTTTGCCCATCTAATGGCAGTTGATTTTGCCTTACCTAAATTAAGGTTTGGCGCGGTCTGAGCTATGATAATTTCGGACATGATGGTGCCTCAACTGAAATTGTAATGGTCTATCATAGCTCGAATGATGGAATTTGCCCAAACAAGGTTAACTTTCTTGATGTCACTTACTAAAAAGGGTGCAGAAAGTTATCCACTGTGACATTAGCATTTGACCGTTTGACTCCAAATTTTGGAAACATGAATATGACTATGTGGATAAAGTATGGCCTTCCAACTCTGCATTTTAAGTTTGCCCATCATAGATGCACTTTCAGCATTAGTATATTCATATATACGCGGTTGTCTGCCTAAGTCCTCATTTTAACCATTGTCTACCTAAATGGTCATTTAGGGTTATGGATGCGTGCGCAATTGTTTGCCTACGTGCACGTAGTAATTATATAATTATATGGTCTGCCTAGATCTGTATTTTTCTTTTGGTTGGTTGGTTGCTTGCTTGCTTGATGGCTGGTTGGTTGGTTGATGGCAGGTAGGTAGTAATATGGTTAAGGCGCTGGCTCAGAATTTTCAAAAAATTGAAAATATTTTTTATTTATTTTATTGCCTGAGATTTGTTATTTTTGTTTCATAGAGGCGAGATGGCCTTACAAATATTGGACAACTTTAAGATGATGATGTTTGTCCAGTTAATTTGGATTTTACCAATATGTCACGTAGATTCGGATTTTTCCTAAATGCTATTACTGGGCGCAAATTGAGAGGCTGTCTTAAATTATTCTGTAATTTATGATATTCATCTTTCAAAATTTTGGAAATTTCACATTTTTTCGATTATATGTCAGAGTGAATGGAATTATTTCACGCTGATCAGCAAGACCGGGGTCCACATTTATGCCCCTCGGCCATTATGTTTCTAATTGCTTAATCCAAAATGATTCTCTAAGTTTCCTTTGTTTATCAGTTTCGTCAGTGGTATTAGAGAGAGGTGGTTGTTCACTGGGTATAATTTCGAAGTCCCGAGCGACTGAATGGCCAGGAAGGTTAAAGTGTTCAGCGACATGCGTGTCTTGTTCATGTCTAATATCGCAAAGGTGTCTAGTAGCTCGCCATCTTAAAGGGCATTTGGTTTCACCGACATATTGCTTTTGGCAAAATTCACAAGATATTACATAAATCACGTTTTCGGAATCGCAATCTAAATTAGACTGAATTTGAAATTTGTTTTTGTTCTGAAAGCTCATAAAATTTTTTGATTTGGAAAAAGTAGGTCTAATTTACACCTTTTCTTTCCACATTTCCGAGATTCTCCTGCGCCTGTGATTGGACGATTGTGACGAATCTTGGTGGGCCTGTGATCCGCAGCATTATCAGGGATCGTTTCCAAATCGTGTAAAGTTTCAGACTTAATTTTGCGCAAAAATCTAGCCGAATAGCCTCTCGGCGTGAGGGCCTTGAATAAGAGAGAGCATGCAGATTCAAAGTTTTTTCTATCACTCCAATTTCTATGAAAACGGATGATTTGTGATTTTACAATTCCTTTAAAGGTATGAGGTGGATGGAAAGATTTCTTGTGAAGTAGTTGATGAGAATCTGTGGGCTTAAAATATACTTTATAATCAAGGTGTCCCGTTGTGTCATTACACCTTTGTATAGCGTTACATCTAAAAAGTCTACGGACATTTGGTCAATGTTGGCTTTTAGCTTGATATTCGGGTCATGATTGTTCAAAATGGTGAAAAATTCAGTAAATTCTTCCTTTGTATGATGCCAAATAATGAAAATATCATCGAGGTACCTGCGATAAAAGAGAGGCTGTTTTGGACATTTGTTAAGCGCATCCTCCTCCCACTCTGCTACATAGATGTTGGCAAAACTCGGACTGAAACGTTTACCCATTGTGCAGCCGCAAATTTGTTGGTATGTTTCACCTGCGAATTCAAAATCATTGCCCTTTAAGCTTAGCTCTAAGAGAGCTAATATTTCGCCAGTGGGCCTATTGTTATCAGGGTATTTTTCAAACGCTTTACGGACAGAATTCAAACCCTTTTCGATGTCAATGTGTGTGTACATTGCATCGATGTCGAGCGTAATCAAAAATGAATTTGGAGGTATCGAGATCTCAGAGACCTGCGATAGAAAGTCTTCAGTATTTTTTAAGAAGCTAAAATGCCTATTCGCAATTGGTTGTAGGTAATAATCAATGATTTCACTGATCCTATAGGATTCAGAACCACAATCCAATATTATAGGTCGTCCTGGTGGTATCATAGGATCTGACCAAGAATCAATAGCCTTATGAATTTTGGGTAACAGATAAAATGTACGTGGTTTTGAGTCTCGTTTCGCAACGAGGTATTTAAACTGTTTCTGCGTTAAACTCTTGTTATCAACCATATTTTGGAGAATTTCATTAAAATTGTCGCACTTATTTTGCCAGAGTGGTTCGTCTCATTTTTGGTAATGTTTTGGATTACTGAGTTGACGATGCGCTTCACGAATGTAGTTGTCTTTAAGCATTATTACAGCAGCAGATCCCTTATCAGCAGGTTTAATGACAATGTCATTGTTTTTACGCAATCCTGTTAAGGCTTGACGTTCCTCATATGACAAATTTTTATGATTTTTCGGAAATTCAACATTTTCAATACGTTCTTTTACAATTTGTATACTGTCGGAGATCGCTGCGTCGACTAATTTTGAGTCTGGTGCCCACCCAGTTCTTTCAACGAATGGCAGAATATTACTTTTCGAGTTTCGAAAAAAGTCGGCTAATTTGACACGGTGGGAAAATTCAAGAACTTCCATTGAGCCATTATCTAAAAGTGCATCTATGCCTAATTTGGGCCTAGGAGTTGGTACAAATGTTAGGCCACGATTGAGTATTGATTTTTCTGCTTCAGTTACTGTAGCGCCAGTGAGATTAACAATATCACTACCCAGCCCGATACCGGGGTGGTTAGTACCCTGACCCTCAGTTAGTTTAAATTAAGAAAAGTTAACCAGCTATAATACAATGCATTAGCAGTTTTTTCACTCCAATGGATATTATCCTGGACTACTTCAAACTCAGAAATTGGTAGACTAGGGATGACAGAGACCTTTATACGCAGGGATTCTACAGATGAATTGATAAATGCTAAGGTCCTTTTCAGCTTTGCAGTTAGATGTTGAGAGTAGTTCAGTTTAGTGAAATAAACCTTTGCATCTGGAAATTTTGAACGAATGGTACTGAATAGGAGTTGGACTCGTTGGGCAGTTACAGACATAGGTTCATCCTTATCATTTATGCCAATGTTTATGATGATTTTCTCTGGCTGATAGGAGTCCATGTATTTTTTGACAATAGTCCTAGCATGGCACAGTTTTGCCCCTGGATAGCAAGCTATCTGGGTGTCTGAATGGGGTTTCACATTTATACGGCTTAGATTGGAGGAGCCAAGGATCAAGATTTTTTTCGTCAAGACAGGGAGTCGCCATTCATTTTTGTGGTCTACCTCATACCGAAATTTCCAGAATGAATTAGCTTCTAAGTGTGTAGTTTTCTTGGGTTTATTTTGATGATTGGTGCTGTTTCTACACGGTGTAGGGGTGAAATTTGGTTGAGGTAGTTTGGCCACTGGCACTGGGATACTGAGACCCTTTTGAGTCAAAGGTGTTGATCTGGTCCTTAGACCAGATTTTCTGTCATCCTTTGCTCTCTGTGGAAGGGGAGGTAATTCATCTGAAGCGAGTGGAGGCGGGGTATCTGGTAGAGGTATCTTACTAGGGTCCACAGGAGTTGATTTGGTCCTTGGACCAGATTTCTGATTAGCATCGACTCTCCGTGGAAGGGGAGGGAACTCCTCTGGAGACAATGGTGGTGGGGAGTCAGGTAGAGGAATCTGAAGAGGGTCCACAGGAGAGTCTAATAGGAATATCGGTGATGACCGAGTATCCGTTCTCTTCACTGGTGGGGGGCTATCGGTCGGTGACCTGAGCCGTTTCCTGAGTTCTGAAGGTGGTGGAATGACTGGTACGGTCTCGGATGACCTTGCAGCAGGGGTGGTAACTTGGCAATTTTGCGCTTTCTGTTGAAAGTGTGGGTCAAAAGGCCTAATGAATTGATAGAATGCTTCGATTGCTTTGACGTGAAGTTTTTTGCTATAGTTGGCTTTTGCCCATCTAATGGCAGTTGATTTTGCCTTACCTAAATTAAGGTTTGGCGCGGTCTGAGCTATGATAATTTCGGACATGATGGTGCCTCAACTGAAATTGTAATGGTCTATCATAGCTCGAATGATGGAATTTGCCCAAACAAGGTTAACTTTCTTGATGTCACTTACTAAAAAGGGTGCAGAAAGTTATCCACTGTGACATTAGCATTTGACCGTTTGACTCCAAATTTTGGAAACATGAATATGACTATGTGGATAAAGTATGGCCTTCCAACTCTGCATTTTAAGTTTGCCCATCATAGATGCACTTTCAGCATTAGTATATTCATATATACGCGGTTGTCTGCCTAAGTCCTCATTTTAACCATTGTCTACCTAAATGGTCATTTAGGGTTATGGATGCATGCGCAATTGTTTGCCTACGTGCACGTAGTAATTATATAATTATATGGTCTGCCTAGATCTGTATTTTTCTTTTGGTTGGTTGGTTGCTTGCTTGCTTGATGGCTGGTTGGTTGGTTGATGGCAGGTAGGTAGGTAGGTAGGTAGGTAGGTAGGTAGGTAGGTTTTATTATTTTCAAGCATTATTTCTATGAACCCTGTCATTGATGACGTACTGTCATTAGGATATAGCTCATTCATCATCTGGAATGTAATTTTCACCTTTATTCAGTTTTCGACCAGAGAGGGGTTCGAACCAGTAACTTCTATGACACCTTCCGCCTAGCGTTTGGGAGGCGAGTAGCTTACCATTAGACCAGCATCCAGAAGACAAACATCCTCCTTCACCGGAGTAGCTTTCAACTACCCGTCTTACAACGACACGAATAGCCTAGCATTGATGGTGTATGTGTCAGATATTCTTACTTTTATATTTTTCTGAGATCCATTCTGCTATATCACTAGGCACTCGCATGTATGTAGTTTTTATTATTGTTCTATGAACCCTATGAAGCATTAGTTCAATGGACCCTGTCATTGACAACACACTGTAGCTAGGATATCGCTCATTCATCAATCTGGAATGGGGTTTTTTTACCTTTTTTCAATGGTAGATAGTGATATTGTTCACATGTATACACATAAATGCAATATTGCCTACGTTAGTCCGTATTTTAGCCATTGTGTGCCTATTTGGGCACTATACATGCAATATGGTTTGTTAAAAAAAAATTCTGCAGCTGAGATTTTAGAGCTATTAAATTCATGAACACACAATTGTCTGCCTTAGTGTGCATTTTATGCATTGTCTGCATACGTGCCAATTTAGAGTTATGGATACGTATACAATTGTCTGCCCATTTATATATATATATATATATATATATATATATATATATATATATATATATATATATATATATATATATATATATATATATATA